>SCDZ01000011.1:560031-576712 GCA_004143845.1 Drosophila lacertosa | reverse complement strand
TAAATAATTAAATAATTAAATAATTAAATAATTAAATAATTAAATAATTAAATAATTAAATAATTAAATAATTAAATAATTAAATAATTGATTAATTAAATAATTAAAAAATTAAATAATTAAATAATTAAATAATTAAATAAATAAACAAATAAAGAAATCATTTTTGGGAATTTTTGATTTCCGCAAAACTTTCTTTAAGCATTTAAATATAATTAATTAATTTTTAATTTATGTAAATTATTTACATGCAGTAAGAAGTGTTTTCATACTTTTTATATACTTTTTATTTTCTATTTAAATTATATAACATAAATTTTTATACAGATTAAGTTTTCGTAATATTAAATACCCCAGCACTGGTTGCATTTGAACAGGGTATCATAACAATTGCAACACACATCGCAGCATCGCTGGCAACACTCGGTCGTGTTGGCGCTGGTCTAAATGAAGATGCCGCCTTCCAGCTGCACATCATCCAAGCTGCCAACTCCCGGCTCAACAGTCACGCTTGCTTGTCAAACACTCGCGACCCAACCTACCGCCCCCAACCCCTCCCCCTTCCTCCTCCTCGCTCCCTACTTTACTCTCTTTGCCCCGCCTTTGCATGCTTGCACTCTGTTCGCTTGGCTAAATGCATTTGCATATTTGTATCCTTATGCCTGCCAGTTAACCTGCTCCACAGCACAACCCCCCCCCTTCTCTCCCCCCCCCTCTCCTCCTCCTTCCCTTCTTCGTCTACCACTTTTCCTGTTTTCCCCCCATTTGGCTTTTAACGACAAAGTGTGAAATTTCATTGAATTTGAGCTCGTTGACAAAAGTGGAATGGCAACTGCAACAGCAACAACGACAACAACAACAACAACAACGATTGCAATGTTGCAGGTGTTGTCCGCGTTGTTGTTGCTGCCTTTGAAAATTAATTTAAATTATAGTTTTTGTTATCGTCGCATGCTTTTTAAGCGCATATTAGACGAAGAAACTGTGTTAGGGGGGGCGCCACATGTGGCATGCGGCATGTGGCATGCGGCAGGTGGAGAGTATTTTTCTATGGAAGCAGCTAATTTTGTTGAAAAATGATAGCCGCAATTAATATGCCGTCAACAACGTTGTCCTTGTGCATTATTATTTTATGCAAATTTGCAGCATGTTGAAACTGGAGCAGACAAATGTGGACGCCACAAATGGTGGCAAGGGTTGCCATTTTTTTTTTTTTTTTTTTTTTGTGGCTACTGTTTCGCCATTAACACAAATGCTGTCAAATGTAATTGACAACATTTTCACTGACAGCTAAAAAGTTGACTAGATTTATGCTAGGCTTTAAAATTCATTTCAACTCATTTTACAACAGGAAAAATGTCTGGAAAATTTGTTAGGCAAACTTCGAAAAATTATGAAGACCAGTTAAATCAACTTATTTTACTATTTAAATCGCAGCAATTGTGCGCCAAAAAGAAATCTTCAGTCGATGAACGCAATAAACGCCTAAATAATAATTACAATATTGTCGATGGCCGCAAACTTGATCAGGACAAATATAAATTAAGTTCAAAACTATTTGGACACAATCCAAACAATAAAAATCCCAAGACCGCGAGTGGAAATGAAAATGCCAGTGTTAAGGAAAAGCCAGAAAATTTGCAGGAGCAGTTTAAAAATTTTGCATTTAATTTTCCCAAGGAAAACCAAACTGTGTCTTTAAACTTGAGCAAGTTATTGAAGATAACAGAAACTAAAGCAGCGATCGATAAGCGAAGCAAAGCGAATATAGAATCGATAAAATCAGTAATCGATAAGACAGAGGAAGTTAAGGTTTCGTCTTATCAATTAGATCGATTATATTTCGTGCTGGACACGAACGTGCTGATCGATAATTTGCAGCTGCTGGAGGAGGTGGCCAATTTAATGTTGTTCGACACGGCGGGCAGTGTGCTCTATATACCCTATATAGTGATCAAGGAGTTGGATATGTTGAAATCCAAACCGGCAACTAAATATGCCGCCAGGCAGGCCATCAACTATCTAAACGATAAATTCGACGAACTGGACAACATAGAGGCGCAATCGCCGCTGGACGATGCCCGACAACTGATCGATATCGATAGCTCCGACGATAACATTATCAACTGCTGTCTGCAGCTCAAGCAGCTGCAACACATGATGCTGCTGACCAACGACAACAATCTGAGACTCAAGGCCTATGCCTCCGCCATCCAGGTGTCCACCTGTTATCAGCTGATCGGCCGCAGGGGCAGCTGGTGGAGCCCGAACAGGGATCGGAGGCGCCACAGAAATAGAGCTTGGAATTAGTTTAAGTAATTTGTATAATATTTTTTTTTTGATTTTTGGTTTTATTAGTTATCGTGTTGCATGCATTTAAATTCATTTGTTAGCACTTTTAATGTTGTATGTTAATGTTTAATAAATAAAAGTTTTTCGCCTTTAATTGCAAACAAACATTTAACTGAACATCAATGAAATAATAGAAACTTTTTTTTGTGCTCAGCCCAAATGACTGCAAATGTTCGCACAACAGCAGGACGAACATCCTGCTGACATATAAACATTACATATATATGTTTATATAGAAATAAACGAGCAACTTTCGCACGCTAACGAACTTTTTCTATAAATCAAAATAATAACTTCTAAGCTGGGCTACACACGACTTCCAACAACGCATTTTGGGGTATATATATATATATATATATATGTTCTTGGGCATTTCCTGCATTTGGTTGTCTTTTTTGGGTTGTCATCAACAAATGTTGCAGCAGAGAGATTGGGAACTCGCAGCTTGGCCGGAAAGGCGCAACCACAAAAGGCACGAGATGGGGCCGAGGTGAAGCACTTACTTACGAACCATGCGGCGATAAATTTAATAAATAACAAACCAAATCCGCAAATTTGTTGAATAAAAAAAAAAAAAAAAAAGAAGAAGGTGGGTTGGGTTGGGGTTGGGTTTGGGTTTGGGACTACGGCGCCAAATGGCAGTGGCGACATTTGCACGGCGTTTTGGGAACATGTGAGACAGCAGCTGCTGCACGTGTGTGTGTGTGTGTGTGTACGCCGGAGACAGGAGACGTAGCTGAATGAGTGTTTGCATTTTGCGGGCAAAAGTTTTACTGTAAATTGCTTTTAATCTAATGAACACCGCTAAAGAACCCGTCGTGGAACGGAACGGAACAGAAGCAAACGTTGCTCTGCCACGACAAACGACCCCTGACGTTAAACTCATTTTTCCTCGGCGGTTTCATTACAAAATTACTTAAGCTGAAGGCGCACGTATTTACCAAAAACCGAGCGAGACAAAGACAGAGCGCGAGGGAGAGGGAGAGAGGGAATGAGAGGTCCAGCTAAAAGAGCGTAAAGAGTTATCTATTTTGGCTTAGACAGAACTAAGCTGTGTTTAAGGCCAGTAACTAATGATTTGGTTAACTGAGAAAGTAAACAGATAAGATAAAAATAGTGAGAGATATTCGATGCATAATATCGAATCTTGAATACCCTTACAGATAGTATTACTATTAATATTTTATTAAAGTATTTTATTAATATTAAAGAAGAAATTAACAAAGGGACGTTCTCTATAAATAATAAAATATATATAATAAAAAAATATAATATAAGAAAATATATGACATAAAAATATATATAAAAACATATATAAAAAAAAATTATAAAATAAAAAAAATATATTATAAAAAAATGTACAATAGAAAAATATATAATAGAAAATATATAATAAAAAATAAATATTAAAAAATATATAATAAAAAAAATATATATAATAAATTCAAACACTCGCATTTTAATTAATTAAATCCCAACAAAAAAACTCACATTGAATTTGGTATTTTACCTACACCTTCTCCGTGGTAACAGCCTCCACCTTGACCCGGACATTATCCGGCCGTAATTTCTGCTCGATCCAGTCGCGACTCGTGCAGGGTAGATTCGAGTTGACATCACTGTTGGCGGACTCCTCGCAGAACATGTCGTGCAGATCGTTGCAGTCCACGTTGGAGATGTTCTTCCAGCCGCTGTCGTTGATGTGATACAGCCGCACAATGCCGCCCGAATAGGCGTCCTTGCTGGTGGCATGATAAATGGCGCGCAGTGCCAAATCGAACGCCTCCTCGTTGTCCAGATCCCAGCGATAGCCGGTGTCCAGCACGCCCAAGGCATAAGGTGAGCCGCTGCCCACGGAGAAGACGCTGCCATGGGATCGCATGCCCTCCGAGTCCACATAGATGAGCTTGCAGCCCTCGTCATCGCAGCCCGCCAGCATCATGCCCATCACCAGACCCATGCCCTTGTACTCTGTGGATATGTTGCACATCATCCTGGCTGCCGCATCCACCGTTATGCGGCGCTTAAAACGCAGCTCGTGCAACCGACACTCGCGTGCCAGCACCCGATCCCAGTAGATGCAATCGGCGGCGCCGCCGGCCAGCGTGCCAAGCATATAACTGTTCAGCTCGACGATCTTCTTGACCGTCTGCGAGCCAATGTACTCGCCGGAAGTCGCCCTCGAATCGGCGCACAAGACCACGCCCCCCTGGTACTTGAAGCCCAGCGTTGTCGTTCCATGATCGAACAACATGCGCACCTTGCAGTGCTCCAGTATCCTGGGCAGATTCAGCGCGGGCTGCGAGCGAGTTTGTCAATCAAATTGTTTATCCAAGTCGTTAATTTATTTGTTGTTACATTCTCAAAGGGCGGCGCCATCAGCGCGTAGGGATTGGAGAAGTTGCTGGTGGCCACTTGAATCTGTTGCAGATCCCATTCCTTCTGCGCCTCATCGAAGCGTTTCATGAAGGGCAACTTGTTCACGCCGGATATCGCTTCCAGGGCCATTGGTGGGCGAAGTTAATATAATAAATAATTTGCAGAGAGTTGTTTAAAAAAAAATACGAAGAATTTGGGCAATCTGAAAAAAGGCATTGACATAAAAATCTGTCGTAGCAGGCATATTCAATAATAATAAATAATAAGAGTTAAATTAAATAATTTTCATTCAATTAATTTAAAATACTGTATAACACTATATAATATAAAATAAAATAAAAAAATATATGTAATGTATATGTACGTGCTATTAGAAATATATTTATATTTTCTTTAGGCTTTTAGCAAGTATATTTTTGCAATTTTAATTTTTTAAATTACTTGAGTTAACACTCGTAAATAAATAAAATAAATAAATAAATAATAAAATAAAAAAAATATTAAAATACGTGCTATTAGAAATATTTATATTTTTTTAGGCTTTTAGCAAGTATTTTTTTTGCAGTTTATATTTTTTTATTAACTTGAATTAACACTCGTAAATAAATTAAAAAATAAAATAAAAAAATATTAAAGTACATGCTATTAGAAATATTTATATTTCTTTTAGGCTTTTAGCAAGTATTTTTTTTGCAATTTTTATTTTTTAAATTACTTAACTTAACACTCGTAAATAAATAAAAAAAATAAATAAAAAATATATTCAAATACATGCTATTATAAATATTTATATTTCCTTAAGGCTTTTAGCAAGTATTTTTTGCAGTTTGTTTTCTTCTAATTACTAACAAATAATAATAAAAAAATCCTTCAGAAATTGATTTAAATTTTACTTTGCAGCCTAATTGACTGAAAAGTTAAATAATGCACATAAACTCTGTAGTTAACTGTTACCATTTAATTAAACATTTAATTAGCTCATTAATTCAGTTGTCACATGAGCTGCTTTTTATAAACTTTAACTCTTTTGGCCATTCTTTAGTTGGGCTAACTTCTGTATTCCGTTTGAGGCTGCAGCTAATTTGCAGTCTAAGCCCAAATCTCGCACTTCACTTGGCGTCATCTTAGCCAGCGACTCGCTCTTGTTAAAAAAACAGGTTGAGCTAAGCTCCAATTAATTGCCAAGACAAGACTGGGTATAAGAATAAGTTAAGAGGGAAGAAGTTCTTGTTGTTGTTGTTGTTGTGTCTGCTGCCCTCTAATAAACTGGCAGCGGAAATTTTTAACAAGTTGTCGTTTGCCTGACTCGAGCTGTAATTAACGCACACACTTACACACATATACACACACACATACTGTGGAAGAGCATCCTGACTGTTGTTAGTCGCGACTTTAACTAGTTGAGATTTTGCATATCAGATTGCCGCTCGCCTTGTGATTTAATAATCAGCCAAACTGCCAACTGGCAACTGCTGCTGCTGCTGCTGCTGCTGTTGCTGCTGCTGCTGTTGCTGCTGCTGTTCCTGTTTCAGCTGGTGGCAAATGAATGGCCAAGGCCCTGTTGCATGGCCATTAAGAGGGCAAACGAACTGCGAACTGGAGGCGCGTGCAAAATGAAATGTGGCCAACGTTTAACACGCAGCACAGTGCGAAAGAGACAGAGAGAGAGAGAGAGAGTGAGTAAGAGAGAGTGTGAGTTGACTGCTTGTAGCAGCTGCCAATTTGCATAAATTTAGATCAGTGACAATTGACGTTGACTGCAATATTTTATAGGCGTTGTCGCAATTGTCGTTTAATTAGTAACCAAAAACGTTAGCACTGCTTTTTTGGCCAGCTTGGTTTACAGTTGCTGCAGTTGCTGCTTCGACTGTCCAATTAAAATGTCATGTTTCCCCACATTCTCTCGGCTCCAGCTGCAGCTTTCGTGGGCGTCTGGAGATGTGTCTGTTGGCCCTGGCTGACATTGATTGCCTGCTCATTAGAGCCATGCTAAATTAGAGGTAATCGCAGCAACGACCTACACTGAAACTGTCGCAATCAGTAAGAGGTATTTTTGGCATCTACTCAAATCCAACTTATCTTTAAGCTATCTTAACTTTGTTTTGTTGTATGCAAAATTTGTTGACAACTTTCTTTTAGCTCTCATGTTGCATACCCTGCTTAATCCGCAAGTAAAAGTGTTTTTGTAAATGTAACTTATTTAAATTTGTTTTTTTTTTTATATAACTTTGCTTTCACTTTATTTTGTGTATAACATTATTGTTTCAAAATCTGACAAATCCTTTGTTTTACTGCTTATTGGCAGTAAATTTGTGTTTTTTTGACCGGCTTTCCTCCTTTACAGAAATTTTTACTTTTCCCCCCCCCCCCCCCCCCGCCCTCCTGTCTCCTTCTCTCTCTTAGCTCTTGGCCACATCCAATTTACAGTTCATCATCTGTCCCGAAGCTGTACGTGAATTTTGACAGTGCGGCTAATTGAGCCGCAAACAGTTTTGACATTTGCGACCGCGCCCGCCGCATTTAATTTATTTTAATTGAAACGGTCACGCGACGGGTTAGCTAGCCTAATCCTCCCCCCCCTTTCCTCCTCCTCCTCCATCGCATTTCTCCAGGGGATCCAGTGCCGGCAGCAGCCAGTTCAAAGTTGATGCTGCAGCTGAAACTGAAACTGAAACGGAAACTTTTGCCAAGTTTTGCTTATTAGGTCAACTTTGGCTGACAGCTCGTGATGCCGAGCTGCAGAGGAGGCCAATCAAAGACAGAGCGATCCAAAAGGGAATCAGAGAACCAAAGCGAAACTATTTTTACAGCCGACTCGCTAACAAAGTATCCAATTTTAACGACGATGCATTAAATTAAAAACTTTTCGAATGCCCGCCTATGCCCCATATCCAACAGCACAGATACCCTAACAATTGAAGAAAAAAAACTGGACATAGATGACAAATAAAAACTTTGGAATAAAATCGAAGTGTAAGAGATTTTAAATATTTGTCTTTTCAAACTTCATAAATATAGTCTACATATATAACAGATTTTAAATATTCATTTACTATAACAAAATTTAAATTAAATGAATATACTACTTAAGATAAAAACCACAAGGTATAAAATTAAAAACATACAAAATTCAGAATTTTTAGATATACAATCAGGAAAGATAAAAAACTATGATCTAATATATTATCAAACATGAAATATTTGGTTAAGTGTAGGCAAAGTGAAAAGCGGGAGAACTTAAAAGAATTTTTTTAAATTTATAAAAATATAAAAGGCTTAACATAAATGCAGCTTTTTAACAAATATCCATTTTTTTAGATTTTTTTATTTTTTTTTTATTTTAATTTTTATTTATTTTATTTTATTTTTTATTTTTATTTGTTTTTTATTTTTATTTATATTTTTTTAGTTGCTGCTCTAAGAAAGGGTATTTCCACTTCACATACACATTAGCTGGATTGGCTGGCAACAACTTTGGTTGCTTTTAACGACTTTGCATTGGTTTTCATTGCCAAAAGACCGCTCCAGCTTTTTGCATTGGCCCCCCAACTACCACATAACATTTTGGCCGAGTTGAAGTCTCGTTTTGTTTTTATGGCTGACAACATATTCGCATTCCAATGCATTTTCCCAACTCACATCCTAAGGACTTTTTTTTTTGCCTAATTGTTGCGCTGCGCATTTTTTACGGCACTTTGAAAGCCGTTAATCTGCATTTTATGTACTTAATTAGTTTCCTGGCGCAATTTTATGACGCACTTTCCGCGCAATGTCTCGTAAATTTTGATGATCGATTTGCATCGATGCGCAAAGTTTGAAGTGAAGGAACCAGAAAAAGGACCCAAAAGATAAGCCGAGCCGGGCCGGGTCTTAACTTACAGTTTTATAGCTCACACATCGTACGAATAGCTTTTCCGTTAAGGAATTGAGTTTCAGGCCTTTTTAAAAAAAACAAGGGACCAAACTGAATGGTAAACGATTTTAAACTGAAGTTCTTTGTATAGACTTGGAGACCTTCTAAATTCTAGAAACTGTCAAAGAATGAATGAAAAAATTCAGATTGTTTTCAGTTGCATCTGAAAAGACGTGACAAACCATTGGCAGCGGCTGTTAGCCAAGAAAACGTTTTTTATTGTTTGCTAAAACGCGTTAAAAGGCCGCATAAGGCACGTGCGAGTCCAAAAACCAACGGGCGGTCTTTTTTCTCTTGTCCAAAAGGGCACAACAACAACAACAACAACAACAATAGTGATAATGATCAGCTGCTAATGTGGCTGCTGCCGTCGCTTCTGTTGAAGGCCACAAACCGATACTCAGCTAAGGCAGCTCCACGTTTATCGTTGCTGGCATTTCCATTTGCAGCTTTGTTTTCACTCGTCCAGCTAATTTGCCCACAAAGCGTAGAATTTGTTCGACCATGTGCCTTTGTCCATCTGGTCGGGTATCGGATTTTAGTAATTGTTCGACTCCGCCCGCTGTTCACTGCTGCTCAGCTAGTGCTAATCAAGTTTTTATGCTGCACAATGCACATTCCACAAATGCCAAAGTGATGCTCGTACATGGCGTCAATTACGGCACACAGCTTTCCAGCTCTCTGTCTCTCTCTCTCTCTTAGTTCAACCCTGCAATTGGATATAAAAATCAATGGAACGCACAATTGGCAGAAAATTAGTCGTGCACCAGAGATGAGCAACATTTTTAAACATTTTCGTCTAGTTACCTGTATGGAAAGTTGAGCAAATTTTCCGTTAACAAATATGATCTGTTTATTTACTCTTTTTCTTAACATAATATATATATTCTTTTCGCTCATCTCTAGTTTTAGCCAAGTTAAGGTGCAGCCAAAGTGCAGCTAATAAAGCGGCAACAATGTTCAACGTGTTTTCTTCTTCGTTATTGTCAATCAATAGAAAATAGTCAGAAAATTGCATTATCAAAGTCAATTGGGCGTGTGGAGCATTACTTCGCCTGCGACAGGTTGCTAATGGAACAACTCTTCACACACACACACACACGTGCGTATGTGTGTAAGTGTGCGCCTTTAATCAACACTTAGAGTAATTTCCATTTCCTGGCGGAACACTTGAAGTGGAACAACGAGTGCTATCGATATTTTAACGCGGCATAATTAAATAGCATGTTTTTAACGATGCGCTTGTTTCATTTTTAATGCCGCCTCACCTGAGACCAGTGGGAACAAAAAACAAAAACCAAAAAAAAAACGCACAAGTGCGTTGAAAAAAAACCATTTTAATTAATTGCATTGTATATTGGGCTGCCGAGCGTAATTTACATGCCTAGGCCACACGTATAAATATTTCAATGGCTTTAATTAACCAAAAATGTAGCAATTAATTGACTTTGCAGCTCAATTTAATTAATTTTACTTATTTTGTGCACAAGGGCGCCGAAGGTAAAACCGTTTAGAGCTGCAGCGGCCATTTAAATTAGGTATTTGGTTGTTAACTGATGTCAGCGCATTAATCAATTTGTGCGAAAATAACCAAATCGATGTATTTCAAAGTGTTTATTAATTGCATTTATATATTATATATGTATGTGGGTAATCGGCTTACTGGTTCACTGGTTCGAAATAAATGAACTGGCGCAAATTGCGTCATTTTGTCGTTGAACAACACTGGTTTATTATTAAGTGGAACACGCCGTGGCGAACAAACAGCTCCACGTAAGTTTAAAGGTCACAGGGTATTCAAGCAACGCTTTGTTAAAGTGTCAGCCAAAATGATATTCTTGTTTGCACATTTTTTTAATTGTACTTGCGACAGGTGCAAGAGCAAAGCCTTCTGCTGCTCACTTGACCCACAAAAGCGGTCGGGCGAGGGCTGCACAAGGATGGTTTTTAGCTACCGTAGGAGATTGTTGCCACACACACACACACACATACACGTTTTCTTGGGGCATGACAAAAAACACAAACAAGTTGGCACCTCGGCTGTGCATAAAGGGAACGCACCCAAGGACATTACGAGTAAATGTAAACAGCTTAATTAAAAAATAAAACTCCATTGCGCGTCACGTGCTTAAAACCGCATGCATTTTTGCTACATAACCTCAAAGTGCAACCAGCTGAGTGTGTTTGTATGTAAGTATGTGTGTGTGGACGCCCGCCGTGACCGTCGCTTTTTCTGTTCTTCTCCCCCCCCCCCCCCCCCCCCCCCCCCCCACTCTAGCCGCGCCGCGCTCTTTCACTTTGCCACCGCTCCTAATTAAAATGAAAGTAATTTTTCATCAAGCTACGCTGCAGCAAGTATGAAATATTCTTAGCCAAACGAGTGCTCATTAAAAATAATTCTTAAATGCTGTGTTTCATAAACTGAAATATGTGTGTGTAGAGTGTGTGTGTGTGTTGTTTTTTCTTTCCTTCTTTCGGCTCAAGTGCAACAAAAAATTGCAAATTATTTGTTTCACAATTACTCTTGAAAAGTCCCCGCTAAGTTCAGCTGCTCTCCAAAGTGTTTATATATTTTTTTTTTGTTTTCTGCTCTTTTGTTGTTGTTCAAGTCAAACTTTTCTTTTAAATATTTACCATACTTACCCCATGTGCTGCAAAAAGTTTTATGCACACGAGAAAGGGTAGGGGGAGGGGGTGGGGCAAGTTCCTTGAAGTGTTTCTCATACATATGCAACTGACGAAAAAAGGGGAGAATGAGGCAACATCAATGCGGCAAGTAATTATAAAGTTTGATTGTTGATGCAACTTTGCATTTAGATTCGGAAATGCTCTTCAAAATTTGATTTATTTGTCTTTATTTTTATATTTGAAAGCTAAATTGATTTGTGTTCGACCATTTTTTCTGCAATTATTGCAAATTTACTTAAACAATATAAATTCATTTGAGTTTTATTTGGAAATTAATTTGATATTTTCGCTAGACAAAAGCGAAATCAAATGCATATTTGCATTTATATACCCCGTTTAAATTTAAAGCAAATAACAATGACATTTTCTTCTTGAACAAACAGCAATTGTAAAGGCATAATAATAGAATTAAGAAACAAAGCTAAATTTATTAATCGCATGCAACGCAAATGTGTTTGCTGGAGCAAAATGCTCCAAAAATGTAGCTTAAAACAAAAGGCTCTTTGTTTATAGTTGACACAACTGGCCCACGGGGCGTATGAGTTGTGCTCGTTGACTGCGCCTGACAACCGCCTGAGCATCGAGCACTTTGCGCTTCAATGGCGCTATGAAAGGCAACAAATGTCTATTTAATCGTGTCTGACGCTGTCGATGCGGCAACATCAACGCCAGCCAAAGTCAGAGTCCCAGTTGCAGTTGCAGTTGCAGTTGCAGTTGCAGTTGCAATTGCAGTCACAAGTCAGAAGCTCTGACAACGCTTTGTCTGCGGTGTGGCCAAAACGACACACACCTGCAATTTGAGCTGCAACGACCGCAACGAGTGTGCGAGTGTGTGTGCGTGTGTGTGTGTGTTGCTGAAAATGAAGTCATAAAGTCTGATTCCACGCTTGCTCTCCACGTTGCATGGCAACCGTTATAATGATGATGCCGATCATCATCATCATCATCATCAGCATCATTTATTTCCCCAGCAGCTGCTAAACTTTTTGACCATAGCTGACACTTTCATGAAACAATTTAAAAAGTCATTGTCATCAGCAGGCGCATGCTACCGCCAAGTGTCCTGCAGCAAGTATCCTGTCAATGGCATCGTTTGTTTTGTTGCCCATTAAAGCGGTCAGTGTCCGATTACCGAATACAAACCCGGAGTCCAACTCCAAAATTGAAGTTCGAAGCGTGCAAAATGAAATTGTCATTGTTGGAAATGAGCAAATGTCGCTGTTAACACATCAAATTCTTAAGCAGGGTATCGAAACTTGAATAGTTAAGCTTAACTACGTTTTAAACACGCTACCCTTTATTTTAACACTTTAAAAGCGGAGCGGTTAATACATATTTATAAAACAAAAGGTAGGACAACCTGAATCCCATTTCGAAACTTGGCACAACTTAAATTTGTCATAGGATATAGAAAGTTCGTCAAACCGATGGATATCTTTACAGTTATGCCAAGTTTTTTGTTTTTCGCGCCATGAAACTTTTCCGCTGATGCGATGCGAGTCCTTTTGTTAGTCCTTCTACTGCTGTTGTTCTTGTGGGTAGCGTGACATTGCAATTTCGAAAACAATTTCAAGTTTTTCCGACACGCCCAACTCGTTGTCCCGCTCGCGTTTTTTGGCCAAGTATTTTTCAGTTAACAAGAAAGCTCAACAAAAACAAAAAGCAACACACAACTTGACAGCAAATGATGTATGATATGAGTTTAGCTGTCTGAAAACCACAAATAACTGATATTAACATTTTTTTTTTGTATATTTTCTAACAGCAGCGATAAGCTTGTCTATGCACAATATATTTATCAAAAATTATTGCGATGCTAAAAATGTTAATCCTGCCCGATAATCGTGGAATATATTCTTCAAGTTTTATGTGGTTGCTTTGCAATGTTTACGCACTGATCATTAAAGTTGCTACGCTGCTTAAATTCATTATTACACAACTTGCAACGTGGCAAGCTGCCGCATGGGGTAATTGCTCTGTGCAAAGCCACAAAATTTATTAAGCGTTAAATTAAAAGCATAAAATTGCATGCTTTAAATTCAAATGCAGCAGCAACTGTGGCAGCAGCAACTGTGGCAGCCACAAAGTGTCGAAAGCCAGCATATCGCACAAAGTTCAAACAAAGCAGCTTGTGGCATCAAAAGAAACGTTGCCACTTTCCTCTCTTCACGCACACTAAATTCCAACATATCGACAAGCTGGCTGTGAAACGTGTTCTGATAAGGAGGCTGTGTTAGTTTTCCTTCGATTTTTCCCACATTGCCATTTCCGCTTCTACCGAAATAATTTGCACCAGCTGATATGTTAGATATGGCAAAATATATTGCCAACTGATAGGTAAATAAAAAAAAAAGGAGTAGATAAATCGTAGTCATTGAGGAAACTAAGCAATAATAATTCAAGCTTAAATTTTGTTTACTATTACGACTATTAGATATGGTTAGACATTATGATTGTAAATAGCACAAGCTGTCAAACTAAAGTTACACAAAATTTAAAGATAGTTTAACATATACTTAAGTGTTTAAATTACATATACTTTAGACATTATTATAACACAAAGCCAGCCGAAAGCCTTAGCTTCAGTTTTAAATAAATAAATAAATAAATAGACAATAATTTATATTGTATATAGACAATTTTAAGATGGTTTGGCCAATATACCTAAATGCTAAAATTTCATATAAATATGTATACTTGTAAGTTAAACCTGGCTCAGCTTTAAACTGAAACATTTAAGTTGCTTTAATTTATTCAGCAGTTGTTTAAAAAATAAACATGTCTTCACCGGCAGGTGCTTAGAGCCAATGCAATTGTCCACGTGTAGAGCTAGAAGCTGCCAGCTAGCCATGGCCATCACTCAAGTAGCTGTAATCCACTCTAACCACCCCCTCCCCCCTTTCCCCCTTTCCCCTCCCTTTTCCTAGCATTGCATTTAACATTAGAAATTCATGAACTACGTCGCCGGCTCATCAACACGGCACAACAAAGTTGGCAAGAGCTGGTTGCCAAGGCTAAGTGAAGCAACACATTTTGCACAATGCCGTTACCATTTCTTAGCTCTCTTTATTTTTTGTGTTTTCTGGTTGCTCGTTTCGCGTTTCTCGTTTCTCTTACGCGCATTTTACAGTTTTGCGCGCGAGCCGCTGGCGCCATCTGTTGTTCGTGGATGGCGGCAAGCTCATTATATTGCAGATTATGAATACCTCAGCCACACGACGCACAGGTACTCGACTCAAACAGGCCACAATTGTATTTGTCGGTACAATTATAATCTCTACTCGGGCGCATGTTGAGCTACTGATTCGACGGATTTTACATAGAACTCTGGATATTGATTGACCACATCCAAGTGAATCACCTTAAAGGTCGATATCATCCAGCGGCCGGCGTGTGTGTTCGACGCCATCGAATAATCCCTGCGAAAGCGCACAAATATCTCGGCGAATACAATTGGATTCTCAACACAAATATTTCTATCGATCGCATAATGATTAACCAGTTGCTTCATCTCCATCAAATCCCGGCTCGATGTAAAGTCGTCGGTGCGTCGGCAAGCCAGAAAGATCATGTCTATAAATGCGAACCGATGATCGTAATGCTCCAGTCGCTGTACCTGCAGTGGAATAGCGCGCTGAATGTGATATTTTTCGAAACGGAGCAGCTTGTGTGGATTATTCGAGGATTGCTCGTCCTTGGGCCTGATCAGATCGTGCATGATCTGTTTGTAGCCCATGGGCGTCGTGCAGCGTTTAATGTACGCTCCGCGCTGATCAACAATCAGCCTGGTGACCAGCACAAGCGACTGTCTGGCATTTTCCACAAATTCCGATTCCCGAAATCTCCAGTCCCAGAACAGCTTCAGCTTCCATAAATTCAACTTGGTCGTCCACAACTGCCAGGGACTATACAGATGTATCAGCAATGGCAATGACAAACTTCGACTCGTTTTCACTTCATTGGTCTGCTGAATATCCAGATGTAGCTGCCACTTGCGTGGCTCCGGGTAGGATACTTGAGAGTCAATTGCCTTACAGTGGCCACGGACCGGACGAATCCTCGACCTGCCCAGTTTCGTTTGCGAGGACAGCCTGTGCCTTTGGCGCCGCAGGATTCGCTGGGCGAGTCTCCATCGGGCACAACTGAAGTTAAGATTCGATTTTATTGACATTTTTACATAATTTTATTTCAAGAATTTACGAAATGTTTTTGGCCGAAATGTTTTGAAGTCTAACATTTTTACGATTGAGGGAAATGTTTCCAAAACTTTTGACAACTTCTTCCACTTCGATTTGAAATGTTATCTCTTATGAATATATTAATTTCGATCTGCCTTTGTTCTAATATTATTAAGCACTGTATAATGCAGAAATTGTATTGCCTTTTGTTGCATGCAACAATGAGCTCTAATTGTGGCAACACGAGGTAGATAATCGATTCACCTGTGCTTGATTGATGCTCCTGTCTCGTTTGGCTCCCGAAGGACTTTTCCCGAGCATTGATTCGTATGCAGCCTGGCAATGTGCAATTATCGAACGCATTAGCAAATGGAAAACATACGTAACAACCCTCCCAATCTCTCTCCCTCCCTCCCACCCCCTACTCAATTCATAGTTATACCACACTTGGCCAACAGAGTCTTAACCCATTCCTTTTGTTTACTTGTGTGTGTGTGTGTGTGCACACTTGAGCTCTCCTCTAACTGAATACAAACAATGCCAAACGTTAGACAGACAGACACGCCCACTTTGCCGCCGCCCGCAGACATGTTTACAAACTTATTTCATTTGGGTTAATTGCTTTGCAATTGCCCTCAAATTTGCATTCGACCTAAGTAATTTTGTCTAATGTCGATTTCAATTATTGCACAACTTTCCATGCGATTATCTAAACACAAGAATGCACATGTTCTCTCTCATATTTCGCATAGTTGATAAAGCCAAGGTTTCCAGCCAAGTTAATAAAGTCAGGCAAGCGGACAAACAATAGAAGTCAAATTGCTTTGGGCAGGCTGTAAACCATTTGTCAAAACACTTTGATGCAGATAATTGTATTAAAAACTAACTTTGAGTTTAGTTCATATTAAATCAACGACTTTCATCTACTCCTCTAAAAACTTTAAAGTTCGCTTAGTTCAGATACAGATATTTTGATGCAGATACTTTTCATATCTGCCTTAAATCAAAACTAACTTTAAGTTTAGGTTATATTATATTAACGATTTTTATATACTCTGAAAACTTTAAAGTCCGCTTAGTTCAGATACAGATACTTTGATGTAGATACTTTTTATATCAATCTTCAACCAGAACTAAATTTAAGTTTACTTCATATCATTTTATATCTACG